>CM074488.1:30878340-30898498 GCA_037389245.1 Oryzias sinensis | reverse complement strand
CACATACACATGTGAAAATGCTCTCAGATACACTACTGAAAATCCTCTCACATACACATGTGAAAATCCTCTCACACACACTATCCAAAATCCTCTCACACACACATGTGAAAATCCTCTCACATACACATGTGAAAATCCTCTCACATACACATGTGAAAATGCTCTCAGATACACTACTGAAAATCCTCTCACATACACATGTGAAAATCCTCTCACATACACATGTGAAAATCCTCACATACACATGTGAAAATGCTCTCACACACACTATCCAAAATGCTCTCACACACACTATCCAAAATGCTCTCACACACACTATCCAAAATGCTCTCACATACACATGTGAAAATTTCAATAGAAACGAAATTGGTCGACTGAAGGCATTTCAGTGGAAATGAACCTGTGTCCGAATTCCTGCCCTGATCCCTAACTACTAAAACCCTATATAGTGCAGAACTATATAGTTCTATATAGTTCTCTGAATTTAAAAGCAATTCAGACACCCGTGCTCAGTACTTTTTTCTTTTGGGTGTTGTTCATAACGCGCTTGAGACGGAAACAAAGTGGCGCATTACCGCCACCACCTGGTCTGGAGGCGAACTACTCCTATTTAACGCGGAGAATGACACTTATTTGTCAGAGTAAAAACATAATAAATATAAACATTTTACAAAGACTATTTATGAATCTGCTGTGTTCTGATCATGGAAAACGTGACTGATTTATAAATAATTAAATTACAAACCCTTTGGTGTTGATTTAATGTATTTGTTCATAAATAAACCCCCAAGTTATTTTTTCATGCCAATATTTATTTTGTTTTTGTGCAGCTGAACGATTAACGGGCTCTTGCAAGGAGGCATTTTTTTTTGTAGTTTTCTTACACATTACTGAAAATGGCTTTGAAAATTAATCTGTCCGTGTTCCTGGCAATAATTCAACCGTTTTTCGTGAGATCAAACTGAAAACGAGCAGATATGCAGCATCACAGGACGGCAAGGACAAGCAGACATCTCAGAAGATTTCCTCTGGATGCCCTGACCAGACAGAATAACTTGTGAGTTAAACTTAAAGCTTTTTTTTTAGTTAAACTTAAACTTTAACTTAAACTTTGTTACTAATCATGCTCAAGGTTACACAATCTGCTGGGTAAGAGTTTAACATTCTTTTTCAAGTGAGTTGTGTAGTCCAATTACATGAAACACTTGTGAGTTCAAAGTTTAGAATTTTTTATTCAGAGTCAAACCATATCACTTGTTTTAAACAAAAACAAAACAAAAACTTTCATTTTTAAAAGTTTAAATGAAAATCCAAAAACCCAGCCAAATAAAAACCACGAGATTTTCCAGAATTAATAAATACTTCATAATCTAAAATGTAAGACATCAAAATAAATAGAAACATTAAAAAAATGTGATTTAATTTCCTCAATGAAATAATTAATGTTGCATTTTCCAGGGTCTTCCACGTCTCTACTGCTTTACAAACACAAAGGTGTCTGTCCTGGCCCTTTACGCTGACGGTCAGTCCGACACAAGACTGGATTTTCGGTTGACCCGCAGGACCATCGAGCATCTGGGTCGATGTTCCTGAAGCATCAGCTTCGGGTTCCTCACACTCTGGGGGGTCACAGGAGACTGACGTCCTGGTGTTTCTTTTCTGGCTGGCGTGTGGCACATCTTACAGTGTGGTAGCCAGAGTCTTTGACATGACACGGTCCACCGTGAGTGATGTTGTCCACAGGACGGCAGACCGCATCCTCCAGCTGATGAGCAGGGTCACCCAGCTTCCCAGTGGGAATGAACTACCATAAGTCGCCTCTGGATTTTAGCAGCTCGCTTGGTCTTTCTCCTTCCAAAGGGTCACAAGGAGCATTGATGGCTGCCACAAAAGAATAAAGGCCCTAAAAGAAAATGCAGCTTGTTATTTTAACAGGAAGCTTTTTTATTCCATTAAAATGCATGCTGTATGTGACTCTAATGCCAAATTTATAGATATTTTTGTTGGGAATCCAGGATCAATCCATGATTCACGGGTTCTACGTAAAAGCCCAATTTATGTAAATCAAACAAACCCACCTGAAGGATCCTTTTGGGTGATGGTGGGTATCCCTGCATTGCACATCCCATCATGCTGCTGACCCATGAGGAATGCCATTGAGGCAGTTACAACCAGAACCACTCCAGAACACGCTCTGTTGTGAAGAGAGCATTTGGCATGATAAAGATGAGGAGGAGAGCAATATTTCTGGGGGCGCTGGAAGTAAAACCAACCTTTGCAATGAAAATCATTGCCTGCAGTTCATTCTGCACATTCTGTGCATCAGCAAAGGCGACTGCTTAGCCACAGATGTTGAGCCACAGCAGGACAACACCAGGAACATGCAGGACGAGCAGAGTCACGTCCGTCTGCAAGGACAAATCTTTGCTTTCCTTTCAGCTCCAACTGTGACACACATGACTCTAGAAGACCAGGATTATTGTTAACATGTATAAAAATAAATATTAACACATAAAACGAAATTCTAAATATGTACATCTGATATTTATATGAAAATCCTTTTGAGATTGTTAAAAATAGCTCAGATTTAAATAATACATGTAAATTATTCATTTTTGTTCATACATTTATTAAACAAATTGGAAAAACAATGGCTGCATTACATTTTAAACAATAATTTCAACTCAAGTAAACTTAACAGACTCTCCTGTCGCTGTTCCTCCCTTCTAGCCCTTTCCTCCTCTCTCTTCTGGCTCTTTAACATAAACCTTTAACCCAGTACGACAACGATTAGCCGTTTATTAAAATGAAGTCAAATCTGATCATGTGTCTCTACCCATCTGGCACGAGCTAGCTTGAAAACAAACAGGCTATCTTTCTCCATCCACAAATGGATCGGATTTTCCTCATCCTCGTCTGTCCCTACATATATGAACACATTTAAAACATGTGTTAATAACTTGTGACTACGGTTAGAAGTCACTGCTTTTTGATGTAATATCTAGCGTTTGTTTTTAGCCTTCGGCGCTAATTCGCGTTAGCGTTAGCTTTAGCATGAAATTGATGAGCTTCAAAACAATCTAGGTTGTTGATTGAGGAATATAACATATTAAACACATCATCTTAAGTATTTACAAATATATTTTACAACAGATACTGGATATTTTTTAATATACTTACACGTTTCGGTGGTTTTCCTTGCGCAACCGGCTGCCATTTTCGAATGATTCAGACGAATGATTATCTCGCGATAATCAGCCAACTTCCGTTTCTACTGAAATGCCTTCCGTTTCTGTCGAAAATTTCAGTAGTGTATGTGAGAGCATTTTGGATAGTGTATGTGAGAGGATTTTCACATGTGTATGTGAGAGGATTTTCAGTAGTGTGTGTGAGAGCATTTTCACATGTGTATGTGAGAGGATTTTCACATGTGTATGTGAGAGGATTTTCACATGTGTATGTGAATGAATACATTTTCAGTTGTATGTATACAAGCATTTCACTAGTGTGTGTGAGAGATTTCATATGTGTTTGTGAATGCTAATTCTGAATTATGTCCTACACGGCACCTCATAATTTATCCCCACTTTTAAGCGACTCGTGTCGAGAAGGAGACAGATGTCCTCGTGTTACACCGGTGGGATCAAGGCGGCTCACAGTGAGCAGAAAATAGAATTTGTTCTCCAAACAGTCCTGTGGGAGAAGCGCAGGAATGTAATGGGAAGTGACAGCAGGAACTTGGGCTGCAATCGTGCTGCAGTGATGTGTAAAACTCATGTCAATCTATAAGAATTAATATGCTGTCAAATGATGGGAATGTCATTAAAAAAGCTTCCCAATTTCAAACTTGTAATATTGATGTCATTTTTGTCTTGGGATCCACACATAAGATGCTTGTGTACCACAAACCATGACAAGTTGTATAAAATGTTAACTGTTATAGTAGTAATGAATGAGCTGTTGTGGCCACTTGAAATTATTTTTCCAATTTTTAACAAGTTTGAAGGCTCCGCCCCCAAGCAATTGGCAACAAATCCAGGGATAGTTTTGGGCGTATTTAGAGACTTTTTGCTATAGACATGATTCTCCACAGCCTGCTGCTAATCTACAGAAGATCTCTCCTTACATTTACTGCAACATTCAGAGCAGCAGCAGATGCTCTCTGAAGTTCAGGTTGTATGTTTTTATTTATGTATTTACTTTTTTGTCTGAAATTATGTAAGAAAAAATAGAGTAGAGAGCCCAGGAGTGAGAAAAATGAAGAGTTGATGGAATTTCATTTTCACAAATGACCAAACAGTTTTGCAAACCACAAGCCCAGAATAAATAAACTCTTCTCTCTTTGTTGCAATCTGTGCGTGCAAAAGTAATAATCTGTGCTCTTGTTTTTGTAGTCCATAGTGAAGAATATACATTCATTCGTATACAGACATTCATACTGTAGCTTTGTCAGGTCTACTATAGCATACATTACAACAAAGCGATGGGACATGGTCTCTCTAAACTCTTACTGCGAATCCTGAGACTTTGTAAACGCTGCATTACAAAGCAAAGAACATGCTTTGTAATCTGTGCACACAGATTACTGGACCCAGACTATATTTTAATAATCTTTGAGCACAGATTCCTAAACTCAAACTATAGTTTAATAATCTGTGTGCATGGATTGCTAAACTAAGATTACAGGTCTTTAACCATGCACCTGTGCAGGTGCTGCAAGTTTGTGGCTTGTCCGGCCCGTGGAGGGTTGTAGACATCTTAAAGGGAGCACAGCTGTGTCTTGCACTTCCCCTGAGGCTCGTGCGGCCACATAAACGGACATCAAGAAACATTTTTGTAAGGATAATGTAAGTTACACGAGTTTAAGACTCATCACTTATGAGTGAAGCTGTCATACTGCCTCCTTACCCTGCCCTCCAGTTCTTACAGAGGGGTGTGTACTGGCTCCCTACCAACTGCGCTCAAACGCTGCTCGCACAGGGTGTGCAGGTGATACGTGTGTGCTTGTAGGACGCCTCCACACATGACGCTCTAATTTTTAAGGAGCACAGACTTATCACTTAATCAGCACTAACGGCTCTGTCTACAATGAACAGGGTTCGGAAATAAAATCTGAAATTCTGCACAACACGCCTGAACCTGACTTCTCCCTATGTGTAGTTACAGCGTTCTCTAGGACCTGTCACCGGCAGCATGCCCATAGAGAAAAATCTGACTGAATATTCTCACTTTACGTGATCACCAATTGGCCTAGGATCCTAAAATTCTGTGCGGGCCACCTGAGTGCCCCCATACAGGTTTGTCCGTTTTTCACCTGCGGACAGCCTGTATCCACCCTCAAGGGCTGTTGTGACTGAGGCTCTAATCTGGGAGCACAGTTTGTTCATCTGTGTGCACGGATTACTGGTCTTAATTTGATAATAACGGAATTCCACTGAGCTGTCAAATCATGACAGTGACAAAATGGAAGCAAAAAATAAGAAACCCAAACCATGACACTTTACCAAACCAACAGCTTTTCATGACAGGTGAACATACAGGTAGGGCAATTGAGATAACAGAATAATGTAACATGACCAAAAAACAAGAAATGTATGCATAGAACAAATGGGGAAAGTGAGGATAAACTGAAATGTGCACTATGTGATGTTACCTATGAGTTTGGATTTTGGGTGGTTGGACAGTTTGAGAAAATGCAAACTAAATGAATCCACACTCAAGGTTGAGTGGTGGTGATGCAACACAAAAAGAAACAAACAGAAGAAAATGTTTGTAAAGCTTAAGTTAAATAATTGTGTCCGTTTCTGCCACCAGGCCTGGTCTCCTGCATTTGGGATTCTGACATTGAAGAAATGAAGCTGAATGTTTATGGTGTAGTTTTGTGTTTAGTAGACATTCTTCAGAGCAGGAATCAGGTCAGGAACAAGGATAACCAAAACCAAAGAAAAGAGCTTGAAATGACCGGATGAGTGACAGAAATGTGAAGGGGGAAATGGTAAGGGCCGTAGGAGGTTAGGAGATGGAATGAAAAAAAATGAAATTGAATTATTGCAGGTTAGAGAGATGATCTGGGTGAGCACACACACGTGTCACCAAATAGGACCCGGGTTGTCGGCCGCAACAACAATTTATTAATAACAATACCTGGCTGGCCACTGAGTTGCATTTAAAAACTATAAAACACATAAAAACAGTTCTAAAAAGTTCTAGGAAGAATAAAACACCACAAAATGCTAAAACAGGATTAATACTACTAAAGAGAAATACTAAAAGTCCGGGGGACAGCTGACAATAAAAAGCAGCTCGAGGAGGCCGCAGATCCAGGATCAAGGGGCCGTCCTCCCGCCATTTGGCCCGAGATGTCCACTCCCTCGATGATCAGGGAAGTCCTCCGGTCACACGCACCAGGACCTGAAGGCAAACACATCTGCCAAACCCAGAAGCGATCACGGCTGCCTTAGGCCATCCCGAGGAGTGTGGCTACGCTGTCCCAATACTTACAGCGGGGAAAATAAGTATTGAGCACGTCAACATTTCTCTCAAAAAACATATTTCTAATTGAGCTATTGACACGAAATTTTCACCAGATGTCGGCATCAACCCAAGTAATGCACACATAATAAGAAATCCAAACATTTATGTCCATAAATGAAATTATGTGTAATAAAGTGAAATGGCACAGGGAATAGGTATTGAACACATGAAGAAAAGGAGGGGTAAAAAGGTCTGGCAAGCCAAGAAAGCAGCTGGAGTTTGTCAGTATTCAGAAGGTTAACCTGCCCCCTATTAGTGCAAAGTAATATCAGCTGGTATAGTCCCGATTGATGCCTTTTAAAAAGGTTTCTCACCAGCAAGGTGTTAGACAAGACATATTGCATGATGGGTAAAAGCAAAGAATTGTCCAAAGACCTACGCAACCTTATTGTTGCAAAACACAATGAAGGCATTGGTTACAGGCGCATTTCTAAACTTCTGAAAGTTCCAGTAAGTACCATTGGGGCCATCATCCGGAAGTGGAAAGAACACGGCATTACCATAAACCTGCCACGGCCAGGTGCTCCTCACAAGATTACAGACAGAGGAGTCAGAACAATCACCAGAAGGGTTCTCCACTAGCCCAGGACCACTCGTGGAGAGCTTCAGAAAGACATGGAATCAGCAGGTACCGTTGTTTCAAAGAAAACAATAAGTAATGCACTCAACCGCCATGGCCTCCATGCACGCACACCACGCAAGACTCCATTTTTGAAGAAGAAGCATGTTGAAGCTCGTTTGGAGTTTGCAACACAACATTTGGATAAACCCATGACATTCTGGGAGAAGATACTCTGGTCAGATGAGACCAAAATTGAACTCTTCGGATGTCATAAGACACAACATGTTTGGAGGAAAAATGGCACTGCACATCACCCCGAAAACACCATACCAACAGTCAAGTTTGGAGGTGGGAGCATCATGGCGTGGGGCTGTTTTTCAGCATGTGGTACTGCTAGACTTCATATCATTGAAGGAATAATGACTGGAGAAAAGTATCGAGACATTCTTGATCAAAATCTGCTGTCATCTGCCAGGCTGCTGAAGATGAAAAGAGGGTGGATCTTTGAGCAAGACAACGATCCCAAGCACACAGCCAAGGTAACACTCAACTGGTTGAAGAAAAAGAAAATAAAGCTGCTAGAATGGCCCAGTCAATCACCAGACTTGAATCCAATTGAAAATCTTTGGAAAGAACTGAAGATCCGGGTTCACAGAAGAGACCCCCGGAACCTTGAAGATTTGAAGGTAGTTTGTGTGGATGAATGGGCCAAAATCACATCTGAGCAATGTATTCCACTGGTTTCTCCATACAGGAGGCGTCTTGAGGCTGTAATCACCAACAAAGGTTTTTGCACTAAGTATTAAATAAATTTCAGTAAGCGTGTTCAATACTTATTCCCTGTGCCATTTCACTTTATTACAAATAACTTCATTTATGGACATACATGTTTGGATTTCTTTCTATGTGCATTACTTGGGTTGATGCCGACATCTGGTGAAAATTTCGTGTCAATAGCTCGATTAGAAATATGTTTTTTGAGAGAAATGTTGACGTGTTCAATACTTATTTTCCCCGCTGTACAAGTTAGGCAGAGTTCCCCTCCGCCGGTGCGCTTATTCCGCGTCACACACTCCATCCCGTGTCGTGTCACTTCTGGCTGGCCTTCCGACAGCTTCACTTCCAAAGGCACTCCAACATGCAGGCTGCACCCAGCCTTCTTGTGTGCTTCAACCAGTCTGCAACATTACTTTGTCTACTCACACCATAGGCAGGGTCCCTGCCCTGCCCTGCCCCTGAGTGACGACTGCATGGCAGAACTGGCGGTCCCAGACGCCCAATTGTTCCCGGTGGGTGCGCCCTCCTCATATCATCATCATCGGATGATCTGACGAGTGGTCTGGCGGTCCAAATGCGTCCCCCCCGCTCATACAGGCCCAATGGTTCCTGGAACGTGCACCATGCTCCCAGGGCGCGCAGGTCCAAGCGCCTCTGGGGCGTGTTGCCCCCCTGGCCGGGTGGGAACCTTTTCCCAGAGTCTGAAACTTCCTTGAGCGAACGCCTCTGTTCTACTATTCTCTGCTCCTATATAGTCTCTCAATCAAGAGCAGGTGCATCCAATTAAGGGGCGTGTCCACATGCAGCATGCAAAGGGGTTGTGAATCACAGCAAACGTGCAAAAACCACCGCATCATGCAGTCAATCTCTGTCCCACCTGCTCTCAGAAAGGTGGAAGCTGCAGACAGCAGGAGTCCCTGTGTTCACATTTGCTGTTATGGAAATGTTTTCATGAAATGCCCCCCCTTAGATGACAATGTTTCTTAGTCTGGTGGTTTTTCCTTTTCCTAACAGGAATACTCTTCTTCTGACTAGCTGTACTTAACCAACGCTTTATCGGCCAAGTCACCAAAAATCTATTTTCAGCCAACATCTCCTGCACACACATTTCTTTTTCTTTAACATTTTCCTGGGAATGATGTGAGGTGTGAGGGCAAGACTGAATGCCCTCACTGGGAGTGGTTGCCCCGGGGCAAACGGTGCTAAACCCAAAAGGCGGGCTTCGCAAACAGTCATGGAGACAAACGCCTGCGAGTGAAGAACGCTGATTTCCATTTATATGATTGCATTAACTCGTCTATCTGCTTCTGAGAACTATGAGCCCGGCTGCAGCGAAGCGGCCAAGATGCATTTTTCATTATTTATTTTTTTTAAACTGATTAGGCAAGAAAAGATCATCCAACCGGCGTGCAGCCAAACCTTCATCTACTGTCTCCTCTGCTGCAGGCAGGGAATAATCCATTATTAATCTCCTCTTGACACTCAGTCTGTTGTTGTCATAAATAGTTTAGAGGGCCTCGTGACTCACTCCAATGAATCGATGTTCAGACTTTGCTCATTCATATTAATTAAGTCTTTTTAATATTGAGTGTTTTCCAGTTTGACACGTTGTAAATTCATTTCCAGTGTTTTTAAAAACAGCTGTGTTTGGAAGGTTTTCTGCATCATTTTGACTATTTTATGGCACACTTAAGCGGGCCAACAGTTGCTTCATGTTTCTTTCATGACCTTTTTCTGAATCTTCTTTTTTTTTAGATTATTTTTGCTCCAGCCACCTGCAAGAAGGAGCCAATTGCAGATTTCATAACACAACCTGTGCTGTCCTCTCTGCACTCACAGAGGTGGATGGACTCTAGAATAATATCTTCAGGCTCTAAAAGGGAATCCTTTTATTGCTTTTTTTCACCACACCTTCTCATTATTGCTTAAATATTTATCTTTTATAAAGTGAAACCCACCGATGCACCGTGAAAAGCCCTATGTCTGTTTTATTCTCAGAATAGGCAATAGCCTAAATTTAAACAAACATACCCAAACTAAATGTTCATTTTGGAATCAAAAACGGTCTGCATAATTTCTAGGAAAAAGTATTCATGTTTAAAAGTTGGAGAACGTTTCCACTCAAAAAAAAAATGTTCAAATTTCTTTAAAGATGTACCATAGGGGCTGCACCTCATTCAGTTCATCAAACCTCTGCGTCTATGAACAGTATGCAGCTTTAGGCTCATCAGAGGGCTTTCATAGGAAAGATGCATGTTTTATTAGTCAGTCGTGCCTAAGCTATAAACACTGGAGTTTCTTCAAATGTCAGGTTTTTCATTAGTGTGTGATCAAGATGACTGCAGAATGCTGCCTTGCTCAAAGTTCATTTGCAGTGACTCTTTGTCATGGTGTGTAATGATGGCTGCAGACCAGGACCGTGCCACAGTTCGACTCACGTTTTCTTTTTATAATCTGATTCTGGAGGAAGTTTAATTTTGAAAAAACTACTGGGTTCTTTCCTATGGAGTCCTATACTGTTCATAATTAAATAAATAAATATTTGATTAAATAAATAAATGTGACCTCATGCAAATACACAACCAACCAATAAATCTCTCATAAATATAGAAAAAGATCATGAAAAGGTGAAAAACCTGCACACTGATTTTAAATTAGCCATTATATTATTCAATATATTTCATTTTGCTTTAAAAACATGTTTATTATTTTAAAACAGCATTTTAAAACATTCACTTTTAATCATGTGGAATATTATTATAATTCTACTTCTTTTTTCAGAACCTTAGATTTCAAAATCAATATTTTCCAAAGTAGCTTTTTTTATTTCATGTTGCTGTTTTTCACAATGGCGTATTTATTTCATGAAGAGCTTTTTCAGCAGAATGGGTCTATCTGTCAATCAGTGAAAGTGGGCGGGATCTAAACGCTCATTGGCTGATCCATGGAAATCGACTCTTATTCCTCGATTCCCGCTCTGACTGCGGTGTTTCAGTCAGAGAGATGACATATTTCAGCGATATCCGCGCGGCTTTGCTGACATTAGAGATCAAATAGAGACAAACAATCTGTCTACTGCAGAAGATGCAAACATCTACGACTCTATTTTTGTAGTTTGAGGGTTTGTGTGGACCAAAGGAGCTCCTGTCGTCCACGTCTCGAATTCCACGTGAAACACTCCTGACTTACGCAATTCACTCAGCTCTCGTTTGCTCTGCAGCTAACAGCTCTGCTGTCTGAGCTCACAGATCCAGTCTGACGTCATCGTGCCTTATGTCGGCTCGCAGGAGGCGAGCTGGCGAACTGACAGAGAGTCGGACCAGACAGCAGTGGATAGGGGAACAAGCCTGCTCGGGCCTCCTGAACCTTATGATATTTTTTCTATTTTCATTGAGACAATGATTATAAATCAGGTCCTCTGTTTTTTTTCCCCTCTTGGGGAAAATGTTGAACCTTTCCTGCGAAAGTTTCTCTTTCTGGTTGTAAAATGCAGCGGAGATCCGGGGTTTGATTTGGGATCACTTCCCCGTTCAGACCTCTCAGAGCTGGTTATTAATAGAATCAGTCTCTATACTTTGGATATACTATTTTATTATTACTTTTCCGGCGAACTGAACAACAGACCCTTAACTTAACTTGCGCTCACACACACACACACACACACACAGACTTTTTGCGCTGGGCGCTCTGATTTATACGTAACAGACATAGTTTGACTGCAGGAACTGAAGACTCTCTGGGATGATCTCATGAACTCAAACATGGAAACATTGTTGTGGAACTATTCCAAGTAAATAAACCTGATCTCTTAACATTCTCCGTGTGCATTGTGCATCCATTCATTTTAAGTGAGATAAACACAGGCAATCGCTCCAAGTGGCTATCAGGCTAAAGTATTAGCTAACAGAAGTTTTGTGAAAGTCCAACAGCCACTCAGCCTAACTTAGGCCACTACTAAATGTTAATGTGAAGATGAAAATTGCAGAACCGACCACAAAATCACCTGAATTATGCACACTCGCCCAAAGACACTTTTATCCGCAAATTTAGAACCAAAACTGCCCAATTTCTGGTAACACTGTGGATGTGTTTAGGTGCATACTCCCCCTAGTGTTGAGGAGTGGGGATTGCGCCGTCACGTTCACTGAAGCATCTTTGATCGATGTAGTCGGGGTGCTGCTGCTTATGTCTGAGTAAAGGAATAGCCAATCACAAAAGTGTCTCCGCCTTGTCTGGTTTGATTGACAGATAGACCCATTCTGCTGAAAAAGCTCATTATCAAATGAATATGCCATTATGAAAGCAACATGAAATAAAAACAAAGCTACTTGGAAAATATTGATTTTGAAATCCAAGGTTCTGAAAAAAGAAGTAGAATTATAATAATATTCAACATGAATAAAATGAATATTTTAAAATGCTTTTTTAAAATAATGAAAAGGTTTTTAAAGCAAAATGAAATATATTGAATAATATAATGGCTAATTTAAAATCAGTGTGCAGGTTTTTCGCCATTTCATGGTCTTTTTATATATTTATGAGAGATTTATTGGTTGAGTGTGTATTTGCATGAGGTCACATTTATTTATTTAATCAAATATTTATTTATTTAATTATGAACAGTATAGGACTCCATACTTTCCACCAAATCCGACTCATTCTTGAAACATATCCAGTTCTGCGTCAAAAATACATCCACTTGTTTCTAAATGGCTGCACAGTTTAACCCCCCAAGCTAGCAAAGTTCACAAAAAGCAAACGCACTTGGAAAGTTTCTTTTCATAGAAGAAGAGCGTTTGACTACACAATAAAAGAAAGTCGCAAAAACCAGAAGTCTTTACTCCAAATATGGGTTTATTGTGACAGTTGTTCTCACAGACCATAATAATAATGCAGGTTATTCCGTAACCAGTGTCTTCTTTTTTGAAAATACTAGATTTAGTGACAAATTATTGTGTATATTCATTCTAAAAAAGTCAGATGAGTCTGACGTTGGTTTGTGATTTTTTGTTTTTTAGCTTCCACATTGACAGTTATGGGTTAAGGGAAAATCTGTCACATTTTAATCGTTCTAACACAAAACCTAGTGTTTAATAAAGTTTCAAGCAGCTGTGGGTATTTTACAGAAACTGAAGATAAACTTTGCCCTCAAAAGTTAAGGGAAACTGCAGGGTTGAATAAAAAAAACAAGGAATCAGACTCCCCCTTGAGCTTCGTACAGGTCGGTCCGTGAAAATATTGCCTGGCACTGTTTTGTTCAAACAAAATATTCCTAAAATCCTGAAAATTCAGACTTTTTCCAAAAATGACTGGTAACAAGGTAAAGAGGTGCTTTAGGATGTTTACAAAATGGGGAAACTTCATGGAGAATTAATTACGTTTTCATTAGAAACTGAACAGAAAATTACCAATGCTTTTGGGGAAAAGTCAGGTGTGAGGTTCATAAACCTTAACAGTCCAACGAATCACCAGGTGGTCTTACTTAAGAGTAGTGATGCACAACGATGTACTTACCGCCAAAAGGAGAAAACAACTTGAGTGGCATTTCATACTCAAGAAAAAACAGCATCATTAAAACTGTGAACTTATTATGTTTTAAGACCACACAGTTTGATATTTATGATAAATAATTCAGTCTTCTCTGCACTACGGAGTGTCATTTCATCTGTTGTAATGTCCCGGTTTGTATTTTCTACAGTTTGACTCAGATAATCACCACTTCAGGGAACACTGTGCACAAATTTAAACATGATGATGGAGGACATCCATAAAGTAAATTATGATTAAAATCGCTTTTTTTTTGTTTTTTAACGTGTCCTGTCCAACAGCTGGGCAGGCAGATGAGAGCTGAGGGCCTCTTGTGTTGGACATATTTTATTTTAACAAGAAGGGTTATTAATCTTCAGACAAACCAAAGGTATGTCTGAATAAACCCCTTTTGTAATTGAGGCCAAACTTTATTAATTTCAATCATGTTTGAAAATCTTGGGTGTTGGACCGGACGGAGAAGGAAAGAAGGGAAGAAGAGATAGGGATGTTAGAAAAGAAAGGGGGGTAGGAGGGTGATAATAGGAAAGGGGGGGTAAGACCATGAAGCAGCATAGAGCAACAAGTTTACTGGTTGTTTATCATTACGGTAAGGTTCAAATGTAGTACAAAAAGGGCGGAGCCTGTCCACACACACACTCAAATGTTATCAACACACCTGTTAGCTGCAAAAATGTCCACATGTCAACATGTACACAAAACAGATAGTGTTCACGCATGCATACTTATGCCTTTAAACCAACTAGTGTGAAATATTTCAGTCATTCAATCATGCAAACTGTTAGTGCAAAGGTGAGCTAACACCTGTGCTCAGGTGAGTGTTTATGTTCTTCTAAAATGGATGGTGGAACGTGAAAAGAAGGAGGGAGAGTGCCCAGCCATCCCCACCCCAAGACCCCCACCGCAGCAGCAGCGGCAGCCAGAATCCCCCCAACGCCACACGGGAACAGGCAGGGAACAACCGCCCCCCGGGCGACCGAGACCGCCACCCAGGCCAGGGCCAGCAGGACCGCCGCGAGGCCCCCAGAGCCAGAGAGCAGGGAGGCACGGAGGGAAAGAGAGCGCCGCCCCAGCCCAACCAGGAGAGCAGCCCCCCCGCCGCGCCGGGAGAGCCCAATGCTGGACCCCACCGGAGAAGGACGCCCACAGCCCCAGACGAGCACACCACCACCACAAAAATCGCTTTTTTGAGTAATCTTTATCCAAATTGTTATGAATTAGGAGCAGATAAAACTGCTGTTGCAAAAAGATTGTATTTGTTACATAAAAAACATGGTGGATGGTCCACGACCTCCCTACTCTGCTCCATTCTGATCAGACAAACAGATCCATGAATGTCGTTGTTTTCCTGGTCTGAGCTGGAATCTGGATCAGAACTGTTCCATTTTTGTTAGGTTGGGGTTGTGAGGGGCTGTAAGCTAGAGGGAGAGTGAGTAAACAGGGAGTTCTTAGCAATGCGTTGGGGAAGGGGAGGTGGGGTTGCAACAGTCCTGCCCATAACTCCTGCCGCTCTGCAGAAACTGTGTCCTAGAAAAAGACAGGTTTTTGATTCTGGCTAAAACAGTATAATCATAATCAAAGACCCCTGGGAACGCTTTAGATTAAACAAAAGTGGATCGGAGTAGGACTATCAGTACAAAGTTTCTTTTCTTTTATCTGCAATTTTCTTTAACTCTTGTCTCTGTTCATAGTTTGAATTATTTCTAATTTTACAGCAGTAGCTTGAGTGGAAGTTCTGTCCATTGCTGACTTCTTTGTTCACCTTGTGACTCTTTTCTTTATCTTTGGTTCCCTTGGAGCAGGACGAGCCTCCTGCTCTGTCACACGCTGGAGTCAGTCAGGAGCAACCGAGGATTTCCATTCCAGTTAAGAAATCTTTGAAATGCCTCATGAAAAGTGGCACCAGTGGAGGGACCATCATGGTTTGGGCTTGGTGGAACATTTTAGTTGCAAAAGCCAGAATAGATTTACAGTAATCCCTTGCTATAACACGGTTTACTTTTCACGGTTTCGCTACTTCACGGATTTGCATCCTGCATTCTGTTCTGCATTCTGATTGGCTAAAAAGTCACTCCGCTTCTTCTCTACCTGTGCGTCAATAACGTTGCAGTTTAATATGTACACGTACTTAAAACAGCTCGCCAAATTTACAACACGTACGTGCAAATCATCTTGCAATTTGGAGTTTCTCTAAAACCCATAAAAAAGAGCGACAACAACTGCCAATCACTGTGTTCTTCTCCCGATCAAACACACCTTCACCACGGGCTTCAAAAGAAGAAAACACCGCAGAATGGAGTCAGGATGCAGCGGCTCAGTCTGAAGAGCAGTGAAATACACCTGAGTCAATATTTGTCCCATGCACTGTACTTTGTATTTTTTTCATAATTGTTTTGAATTTCCTCCCGTTTAATCCCATTACTCGGGTCGCTGTGGGCGGGGCTAATCTCCGCAATTTGACACTTTCTGTTCACATTGATGATTAAAATTATTATTTGACAGTACAGGACAAAAGTTATTTGTTGAAAAAAACGTTTCTAAAGTACTTTGGTTTGATCTTTCTTTTCAATGTATAATAGAGTATTTAATTGTATAATAATTGTTAAAAAAAAAGGTTTCTACTTCACGGATTTTGCCTATCACGGGTTCTTTTTGGAACGTAGCCGCGAAAAACAAGGGTTTACTATATGTACAAACAAAAGCTTTTTTATCAATAAAAAAATGACTAAACATTGAGAGAATGGAAGGACTTTTGCTATAGAATCCTAAAAGATCATCAGAATTCAAAGTCAGATCTCAGTGCAGTGGAAATGTGCAGCATTTCCATTTCTCTGTGTTCATGCATTTGACTGACGCTCTTTTGTGTGTCTATGTGGTAGAATAAGGTATGATAGAGCAGAGGTCTCCATGCCATTGGCCGTTCTCACTTCCTGGCGACTTTGCAAACTCTTCCAGAAAACAGATTTGTCCTTTCCACATATCTCTGACAGTTATATCAGGCGGCTGTTGAGCACCAATCCCAGTGCTTTAAGAGAGCATTTCTAAACCCTTTATGGTAGAAGCTATATTTCTTATATGATATGTAATTAGTTCCATTAGTAGATCCATCAGCCTGGATCTGCATAATCTGTATAATTTTATGGCACGCTGGGCTCCTTGGAGCCAGTTTTTAATTATGGAAAGACTGACCTACATCTGCCCGACTTATAGACTTATTGCTTTAAGTTTTGCTTTCATATTTGATATTTCAGAATATCATATAATAAAAAAAAATAAAGTATTATTCGAGTCACGTTGATGTGCAGGTAAAAGCAACATTTTTCACAAATCAACTGTGATGATAGTATCTCATTTAGATGAAGTATCACTTTTTATTGTTGTTGTTGAAGTAGTTTGATTAATTAAACGCCTGCATGTGAACCCATGCTGTCAAAGCTCTCATTAGTACTGATTCTTTCAATGCCACATTTCTCATGATTGCTGGGAGTGTCATTTATTAAAACTCATCCAGGACATGGATGATTCCAGGACAGGGATAATACCAGTTCAGGGATGATTCCAGGACACGGATGATTCCAGGATATGGATGATTCCAGGACACGGATGATTCCAGGACATGGATGACTCCAGGACATGGATGATTCCAGGATATGGATGATTCCAGGACACGGATGATTCCAGGTCAGGGATGATTCCAGGACACGGATGATTCCAGGACCCGGATGATTCCAGGTCAGGGATGATTCCAGCACACAGATGATTCCAGGACACGGATAATTCCAGGACACGGATGATTTCAGGACACGGATGATTCCAGGTCAGGGATGATTCCAGGACATTGATGATTCCAGGACACGGATGATTCCAGGTCAGGGATGATTCCAGGACACAGATGATTCCAGGACACGGATGATTCCAGGACACGGATGATTCCAGGACACGGATGATTTCAGGACACGGATGATTTCAGGACACGGATGACTCAAGGACATGGATAATTCCAGGACATGGATGATTCCAGGACACGGATGATTCCAGGACACGGATGATTCCAGGACACGGATGATTCCAGGACACGGATGATTTCAGGACACGGATGATTTCAGGACACGGATGATTCCAGGTCAGGGATGATTCCAGGACACGGATGATTCCAAGGCACGGATGATTCCAGGACACAGATGATTCCAGGACACGGATGATTCCAGGACACGGATGATTCCAGGACACGGATGATTCCAGGACACGGATGATTCCAGGACACAGAATCACCTGGCCGGGATTGGCCTCCCTCTTCTTGGCATCCAATATCCACTTTCTTAATTGTTGCAGACTCTTGAAGAGTAGCAAAGACGAACCCTCCTTTATTGAGAGAAAGCCTCTCCGCAGAAATCATTTTTTGTGTCGCTCAGCGATCCACTTCTGTTTTTAACAGGAGCAAAATTTGAGATTTGTGATAATTGGGATAAGATCAAGGTGGCTGGGTGGCTCGGTTGGTAAGGTGACAAGCTACCATGCAGGAATCCAGGGTTCGATTCCCGGAGGGGAATAAGCAATGGTACTGGGGGGCAATTACCATATCAATGGCGAGCAGTTAACATCACCCAGTGGGGGTCCTTAGGCAAGGCCCTTAACACTACTGCCTCCCGAGCGCGGTTCAGCTGCAGCTCACCTCTCCCCCAGGGATGGGTCAAATGTGGAGAAGAATTTCCCCATTGAGGGCTGAATACAGTATTTATTTATTTATTTTATTTTAAGTGGGGCTTCCTACGGTGGCCCTAAAGTGCACATCCCACCAACACATCACTCGACACAAAAACACGTTAAAGATCACAATGATAATTAACAAAGCAAAACAAACATTACATTTTAGAAATCCAAAAAACAATTACAAAAGCATAAAAATAAAAAATGTTTCGGAAAACAGAAAATCGAAATGAAATATCTGCAAATTAGCTGTTAGCTGTATGTCCTGTGGACATCAGATGCATTTGAAACCATTTTATTTTGTCCTGTTCCTTTCAAATAAATAATGAAAGAAAAAAAAAGAGGAGAAACCAGAAGCGGTTGGTACTGAAGGACATCGCTGATTGGACGAAGACGTTTGTCCATCATTTCATGACAAAATTATTTAGTATGAATCAATACTGGATCTGCTCCGTACTAATCATGAAACTTTTATTAGTATGCGGGAACACTAAAGACGCTTTTGAAGAAACTCAAACACCAAAAATCATCATCCAATCAAAAAAGACCCACAGTATTCCATATTAGGTTTCATATTTTAACTTTTCTTTTGGATTTCTGGAAATAGGTGTTTTTTTTTCTAAACATTTCATTTCAATTTTTTGTTTCATTGTTTGGAATAGTATTTTGGTTTTGGAATTTTGTTTTGATTTTTAAAATGTCGTGTTGTTTATCTATGATTTGTTGTTGCTTTTTAATTGTTGTGATCTTTAAAACGTTTTTGCATTAAGTGATTTGTTGGTGTAATTTTTGCTTCAGGGCCACCGTAGCTTCCTGAGTGTGTGCCTCTTTTACCTTTAAAAAAGGTGAAGAATAGAGGAAAAGAGGCGTGACTAAAGGTTGATCCCAGAGTGAAGATGAAACATCTATGCATGTCATCAGCTAAAGTACATTTCAAATCAAACCTACTTTTTAACATCTTTCTGCGCTTTGATGACTAACTTTTCTAAATGTATTTTTTTATATTTTTAAAGGACTAGAACAGGGGTCGGCAACCCATGGCTCCGGAGCCACATGTGGCTCTTTCATCCTTTTGTTGTGGCTCCCTGTGACTTTGGAAAATAATGAGTATTTTATAATAATTACATTTTATTTTAGTTTGTTCATCTGCTGGCTTCGTACGAAGCGCGTACCACGTCAAAACCAGCTTCCTAAATGAGCTCGTATTTCTCGGGCGAGAACTGCAGAGATGATAGCAGGAGGACACATGCCGTCCGGAGTGATCTTCTGCCGGGAACTTGACGTGCCGCGGGGCAGAGACCAACTCGCTGATGACAGAGAGTTTGCGCCAGTGTTGCCAGATAGAGTCACAGTTTTCCAGCCCAAAAGTCATCTGAAAACCGCCAGACCCAGCCAAAAACCGCCCAACACAACTTTTGTTGATGTTTTTTTCGCACTGGACTGATTTAGCAAAATAAAAGATTTTTCTAAATAAAAGATAGTTCAGACTAATAATAAAATGTGTAGAATATTGAATATTTCTTCAGCGGGCCACCTTCTTCCATTCATTTTCTTAACCCGCTCTATCATCACTATAACCTGCGTCCGGCTCTTTTATCCTTGTGCGGTGCTGGAGCGCCCCGACTATCGTATTTTGTGCTTTCTGTGTAGGACACACTGAGGAGCGCGGGGGAAACCAATCTCAGCTGCAGAGGATGTGAACAGGTGAACGGGTAGAGAGGAAAAGCAGGTAAAGAGGCGGAGGAGGGGCTTTGGCTTCAAACTCTGTCAGAGAGATGAAAACACGGGCGTCAGATTCAGACGCAGCTTTCCCTGCAGGAGTTGAAGCAGAGACTTTCTCTGGGATGATTTTATGAACTCAAACATGGAAACATGATTACCAAGTAGAACTCTACAAAATAATAAACCTGATCTCTCCACATTCTCCGTGTCTACCATGCATTGATAAACACATCGCTCCATGCAGCAATCAGACCAGAACCAGTAGCTCCTCCCACAAGCGGCCACAGTATCATCCTTTAAAGAACA
>CM074488.1:30860843-30873349 GCA_037389245.1 Oryzias sinensis | reverse complement strand
CCTCCCTCCCTCCCTCCCTCCCTCCATCCATCCATCCATCCATCCATCCATCCATCTTCCTCCGCTTATCCGGGACCGGGTTGTGGGGGCAGCAGTCTAAGCAAAGATGCCCAGACCTCCCTCATCTCGGCCACTTCCTCCAGCTCCTCTGGGGGGACCCCAAGACGTTCCCAGGCCAGCCCAGAGACATAGTCTCTCCAATGTTTTCCTGGGTCTTCCCCTGGCCTCCTCCCAGTGGGATGTGCCCGGTACACCTCCCCAGGAGGCATCCAGGCCCAGATGCCCGAGCCACCTCAACTGGCTCCTCTGGATGTGGAGGAGAAACGGTTCTACTCCGAGCTCTCCACGGAAGACCGAGCTCCTCCCCCTTTCTCCGCCCTATGGAGGAAGCTCATATCAGCTGTTTGTATTGGGAAACTCGTTCTTTGGGTCATGACCCAGAACTCAAGACTATAGGTGAGGATTGGAACAAAGATCGACCGGTTAACAGAGAGCTTTGCTTTCTGGCTCAGCGCTCTCTGCACCACAACAGTCTGGTACAGCGACCGCATAACAGTAAATTAGTTATTTGCTCTGTAGACGGTTGAGCAGAACCCAAAACTCCTGTTTATTAACATTATGAGAGAGGAGCTTAACAGGAGCAGTTGGGAAAATTCCTCCTTGCTTCTCTTGTTTTTTCTGAGAGCTGTACGGGTTGGCTGTCTTTAGGTTCCACTCATAAGTCAGCTCAACTCTGGACGGAAAATCTTCCTTGAACACCTTTCCCTATCACTGGCCTGCAATTACATTGACTGTGTGAACAATAAAGTACAAATGAAATGTCTTGGCTGAAAAATGGCTGCGGTTTCTCACAAAAGTGCTGGTCAGTGACTAAACACAAAGTTGTTATGGAAAAAAAACAGAAATCTGAAGAAGAAGATCCTCTGGGCTGGACTTCAGATGAACCCGGTTCACCACAGCCTTTTATTCATGTAATGGGGGGATTTAAAGCATATAACGTCTTTTTCTTTGCTTAGACTTGTACCATTTACAGAAATCCTAAAGTACTGATGTTAAAACTAACATTTAAAAAGAAAAAAAGGAAAAACCCCAAATTCATCTTTAAAAACACCAACATTTTGGATCAGAAAAGAAACGTGGAGTATGCTGGGTTGATTTGCTTTAACAGCGTGTGGGTTTGACTGAGTCAGCAGCAGAGATCACGCAGCTCTCCTATCAGTCCTAATAATCCATTTGTGATGATACATCTGCCGTGATGACATGTCTCCTTGCAGTCTGAAGTGCCTCTGCCTTTGCTGGGGCCGCTCGGGACAGGATGTGAAATCGCAGCCTGAGAACAGGATGTTTCATTAGCCGCCGGGCCAGCTCAGGTGGTTAAGATAGGCCTTTTTTGATTTGCACCGGTCCTTTCATTTGGTCAGCTTGATTTGCGATAAGCGACTTTTTCCAGGGAGAGAAATCGGTCGTAATTTCACACTTTGCACTTTCTGTCTTCTCCTCTTGGTTCCCTCGGCCCCCTCGTGCAACAAGAACTGCTTCTGAAGGACCGCCATTTACGGTCTACAGGTACGGTTGGGTACAGACGAACCCGTGATGGCCATCCAATGCAAAGTGGCCGGTGTTTTATTTCATATTGATGAAAGAGCCACCTTGATCGGTGCCCAGAACAATGCTCTCTAATTAAAGGCAATGCTAATTGCAAACGCATTGATCAGCTGGTTTAGTGGTTTCCCAAGGATCATGTTGGATCAGCTCGAAGGTTTTTTCCTGAAATAAAAAACCACGACTGTGTTGATTTTACTTTGTGTTACTGTAGATCATTTGAGACTATGCTTTTGCACAAAGCAGAGTTTTTGCAAGGTCATGTAGCAACACAAAAGAGAAAACCTGCCGATTTTGTTACATTTTCTAATGTTGTTCTTCCTAAACACTTTGCTTAACAGCGAGTTATTTTTATAAAGCTTGTATAAGTAAACATTGCATGGAGAAAATATGATTGAAAGTGCTCACAAATAGAGAAAAACGAGCCATGCTAGGGGTAAAACTTGATGTGTCTTTCAAAAGAGACATGGATAGAATGAAAATGGCTGCTCCAAAGTGAACTAAATGGAGTCTAAATGTGTTGTTGGAAGGGATAACAATGGAGTTGAAAGAAGCGGCCGTGGCTCTTCCAGCACTGCGTGCTTCCCATCTCAGGACACTACAGCTCAGTTAAAATCATTGACTTTGATCCAATGAAATGAAATGGAGTCAGAGAAGGTCAGCCCGTGGCTCCTCGTTTCTCACTTCGCTCAAATGCAATAAGAGCAGACCGAGAGAAGCATGGATTAGGCTGTAATCCACCTGCTTCTCTCTCCCCTTTTGTGATTTGCTTGTATTATCCGTCCTCTACATCTCCCTCCCAAACTCAGACAATTTATTCCTGCCTTATCCTAGCTGGGTTGTTAGGATTCAGCGCTTTCCTTTCACTCATAAATCCACTAGTTTTATTGTCTGTGCTCGATTGAGAACATCAGTCTTTGTTACCAAAAACATTCCAGTAATCTTCATGTTTTTACTTAAATTCTTTACTTATCTTTAGATATTAGAAATAACTTTCTGATATTTTCCTCTGCTATTTTTGCGTTTCTTGGGACTTGCCATATATCTGTGCTTTTATTTGTTTAAATTTTGCAATTTTATGTGAAACATGAAAGAAAATCAAGTGGGAGAATTCATAAATACCAGCTCATGCATATAAATGTCACCACTATAAACTTACGTTTAACATAAAATGTTAAACGTCAGCACGTCCCTTCATGGGTCACCACAGCAAATCAGCTCTCACTGATGTGAACAGCTGGTTTGGCAGAGATGCCCTTCCTGACATCCCCCTGTATTTTATCCGGGCTGGGGACTGGCACAGGGACACCCTGGCTCAGGCCCCCTAGTGTTTACATAGTTAGGCTGTAGTGTGAAGAGTCTTGTACCCACACTGGGGTACAACAGCGTGGGTACCCTTTAACCCTTTAACAGAGGCGCTCCACTGTTAAAGGGTTAACAAGGATTTTGACATGATGGAAACTCATTTCTGAGAGATACTTACACGGAAAATGTTTCCACATCGATGCTTAAAACTTCCAAACACTGAACTCCTCTGTCATCCCTGAAGCCGGGAGATTGTTTGGAGTGTTTCTCAGCCGCTTGTTTCTTCAGGGAGAGTCTGTTTGACGCGATTTATCCCCACTTTTAAGCGACTCGTGTCGAGAAGGAGACAGATGTCCTCGTGTTACACCGGTGGGATCAAGGCGGCTCACAGTGAGCAGAAAATAGAATTTGTTCTCCAAACAGTCCTGTGGGAGAAGCGCAGGAATGTAATGGGAAGTGACAGCAGGAACTTGGGCTGCAATCGTGCTGCAGTGATGTGTAAAACTCATGTCAATCTATAAGAATTAATATGCTGTCAAATGATGGGAATGTCATTAAAAAAGCTTCCCAATTTCAAACTTGTAATATTGATGTCATTTTTGTCTTGGGATCCACACATAAGATGCTTGTGTACCACAAACCATGACAAGTTGTATAAAATGTTAACTGTTATAGTAGTAATGAATGAGCTGTTGTGGCCACTTGAAATTATTTTTCCAATTTTTAACAAGTTTGAAGGCTCCGCCACCAAGCAATTGGCAACAAATCCAGGGATAGCTTTGGGCGTATTTAGAGACTTTTTGCTATAGACATGATTTTCCACAGCCTGCTGCTAATTTACAGAAGATCTCTCCTTACATTTACTGCAACATTCAGAGCAGCAGCAGATGCTCTCTGGTTCATACAAGTTCAGGTTGTATGTTTTTATTTATGTATTTACTTTTTTGTCTGAAATTAGATAGATAGATAGATAGATAGATAGATAGATAGATAGATAGATAGATAGATAGATAGAGTACTTTATTAATCCCGAGGGAACTTGCATATCCATCCGATGCTGCTCAAATACACAAACATTCAATAGAAATCTAAAGTAGTTGAGTAATAAATAGTCATAAAATCATAAAATAGTCACACCCACTAAAAACAGAATAAAAGGAATAAAAATATAAGAGCAATAAAAAACAAAATAGAAGAAGTAAAAGCAAAACCATAAAAGTGGTAAAAATTAGATTCCCGTTTAGTGACTCCTCCTCATGCCCCCTCCCCTCCCAGCAGTATTGAACAGTCTAATTGCACTCGGTGCAAAGGACTTCCTGAGTCTTTCTGTGGAGCATGGCAGAGAGCGAAGGCGGTCGCTGAATGCGCTCCTCTGGTCACTAAAGAGTCCATGTAAGGGATGACCAGTGTTCTTCATGATGCTGTCCAGTTTGGAAAGCATCCTCCGCTCTGCCACCACCTCCACTGTCTCCAGGCTCCGCCCCACCACACAGCCTGCCCTCCTGATCAGACGATTCAGTTTTTTTATGTCCTTTTTGTTCGCGCACCCCCCCCAACACACCACCGCATAGGACAGGGCACTTAAAACAATAGACTGATAAAACATCAAGAGGAGATCTGAGCAGACATTAAAAGAGGCGAGTCTTTTAACAAAGTACAACCTGCTCTGCCCCTTCCTATAAATGGAGTCCGTGTTTACCGACCAGTTCAGCTTCTTGTCCAGAAGAACTCCAAGGTATTTGTAGTTATCCACTACCTCCACCTCTGCTCCACCAATGAGGATGGGCTGAACCTCAGCAGGTGTTCGTCGGAAGTCCAGCACCATCTCCTTTGTCTTGGATGTGTTCATGTGGAGGCAGTTTCGTTGGCTCCAGTGCACAAAGTCCTCCACCAGCTGTCTGTACTCCCCCTCCTCACCCTCTCTGATACATGCCACAATTGCTGTGTCATCCGAGAACTTCTGAAGGTGGCATGCATCAGAGTTGTAGTGGAAGTCGGTGGTGTAGAGGGTAAAGAGGAGAGGTGATAGCACTGTGCCCTGTGGAGCCCCCGTGCTGCCAGTCAGCATGGAGGAACTGCAACTCCCCATTTTGACAAATTGCGGCCTGTTGGTCAGATAGTTCGTTATCCCTGACACCAGATGGAAGTTCACACCAAGGGAGAGGAGCTTCTGCTGGAGAATGAGGGGCTGGATTGTATTAAAAGCGCTGGAGAAGTCAAAAAAGAGCATTCTCACAGCACAGCCCCCGGTGTCCAGGTAGGAGAGGGCCCGATGTAGAAGATACAGGACGGCGTCCTCAACTCCTACTTTAGGTTGATAGGCGAACTGGAGAGGGTCCTCATCCCCCCGCACCTAGGGTCTCAGGCGCTGCAAGACCAGCCGCTCCAGCGTCTTCATGACATGAGATGTAAGGGCGACCGGCCTGTAGTCGTTCAGCTCACTGGGGCAACTCTTCTTGGGTACAGGAACAATGCATGATGTTTTCCACAGTGATGGGACCCTCCCCAGCTGCAGGCTCAGATTATAAACCTGCTGTAGGGGTTCTCCCAGTTCTGCAGCACAGGCCTTAAGGAGCCGTGGACTCACTCGGTCTGGGCCCGCTGCCTTCCTGGGGTGGAGTCGTCTCAGCTCCCTGCTCACTTGATCCGCAGTGATGGAAAAGGGCTGATCATCGGGAGTTGGTGACTGAGATGGGGGCAAGGGGAGGGCAGCAGGAGGGGGAGCAGAAGCAAGATGGTTGGGGAGGTCGGTGGGGCACTGCGAAACCGGGGAGCAGGCAACATGGGGAGTAGCCTGGGGGGAGCTGAACCGGTTGAAGAAAATATTGAGTTCATCTGCCCTCTCCTGACTCCCACTTGCCGCACCGCCCTCTTTTTTGCTGCATCCAGTCATGGTCTTCATGGTGTTTCAGACCTCACGCAGGTTGTTGTCCTTCAACTTCTGCTCTAGCTTCCTCCCGTGTGCCTCCTTGGCCTCCCTCATGCAGACTTTTAGTTCCTGTTGGACCCTTCTCATCTCCTCCCGATCTTTGCTCCTGAAAGCCCTCTTCTTCCTGTTCAGAACTGCCTTAACTTCCCTGGTAACCCAGGGTTTGTTATTTGAGAAACTCCTGACAGTTCTGACAGGCACCACCAAGTCCACACAGAAGTTCATATAGTCCGTCATGCAGCCCACAGCTCCTTCAATGTCATCTCCATGAGACCCAATCAGTTCACTCCAGTCCGTGCACTCAAAGCAGTCTCTGAGGGCCTCCTCAGCTCCAGCATACCATCTCCTGACCTGTCTGGTGGTAGCTACCTGCCTCTTCACAAGAGGGGTGTAGCTAGGCTGCAGGTGTATGAGATTGTGGTCCGATTTTCCAAGGGGGGGGAGAGGGGCAGCTGAGTATGCGTCCAGAGTGTTTGCATACAGAAGATCAATAGTTCTGTTATTTCGAGTGGGGCAGTCGACATATTGGTGAAAGGTGGGCAGAGTAGTTTCCAGGGATACATGGTTAAAATCACCAGAAATAATCATGAACGCCCCTGGGTGCTTGGACTGCAGTTCTGTGGTTGTGTTATATATTGTCTCCAGAGCCGCCTGTGCTTCCGCTCTCGGAGGAATGTAAACACAGAGCGCAAAGACGTGGGAAAACTCACGTGGGATGTAATAGGGTCTGATGCCCACCGCTAGCAGCTCCAGATTACGGTCGCAGATCACCTTTTTGACGGTCAGATGATTCGGGTGACACCATCGTCTGTTAGCATACAGGATGAGGCCACCCCCCCTGCTCTTCCCGCTGGAGTCTGGGTCGCGGTCTGCTCTTACGGTGGTAAAGCCGGGCAGATCCACGTTAAAATCCGGCACATAGCTGGTTAGCCATGTCTCTGTGAAGATGAGGAGGCTGCTCTCCATGTAGCAGCGTTGTGTCCTCATCAGTCCAGTCAGTTCGTCTGTCTTGTTGGACAGGGCGTTAACGTTTCCCATAATGATGGAGGGGGATGAATGGTTTGAAACGCCGCCGGCTGACCGCTTTAGCCTTCAGCTTCGCCTTGTGTTTACGACCAGCTCGGCATCCTCGGTATTTCCGCCTAAGCTCCGATGGAATAACATGACGGATACCGAGGTTTTTATGTTTCCTGAGCATCAGTAGTTAATTCCTAAAATAAACAATTCTACTAATGCTGGCTTGCATTAGATCGAACAGTCTCAAACGTACAAACATTCACACACAGAGCAACGGATGTGCAGCCTCGCGCAGGCGCAATAGAGCAATAGCCCTAAAATACTAAAAGAAAAAATAGAGTACAGAGCCCAGGAGTGAGAAAAATGAAGAGTTGATGGAATTTCATTTTCACAAATGACCAAACAGTTTTGCAAACCACAAGCCCAGAAAAATGAACTCTTCTCTCTTTGTTGCAATCTGTGCGTGCAAAAGTAGTAATCTGTGCTCTTGTTTTTGTAGTCCATAGTGAAGAATATACATTAATTCGTATACAGACATTCATACTGTAGCTTTATCAGGTCTACTATAGCATACATTATAAAATAGCGACGGGACATCGTCTCTCTAAACTCTTACTGCGAATCCTGAGTCTTTGTAAACGCCGCATTACAAAGCAAAGAACATGCTTTGTAATCTGTGCACACAGATTACTGGACCCAGACTATATTTTAATAATCTTTGAGCACAGATTCCTAAACTCAGACTACAGTTTAATAATCTGCGTGCATGGATTGCTAAACTAAGATTACAGGTCTTTAACCATGCACCTGTGCGGGTGCTGCAGGTTTGTGGCTTGTCCGGCCCGTGGAGGGTTGTAGACATCTTAAAGGGAGCACAGCTGTGTCTTGCACTTCCCCTGAGGCTCGTGCGGCCACATAAACGGACATCAAGAAACATTTTTGTAAGGATAATGTAAGTTACACGAGTTTAAGACTCATCACTTATGAGTGAAGCTGTCATACTGCCTCCTTACCCTGCCCTCCAGTTCTTACTGAGGGGTGTGTACTGGCTCCCTACCAACTGCGCTCAAACGCTCCTCGCACAGGGTGTGCAGGTGATACGTGTGTGCCTGTAGGATGCCTCCACACATGACGCTCTAATTTTTAAGGAGCACAGACTTATCACTTAATCAACACTAACGGCTCTGTCTACAATGAACAGGGTTCGGGAAAAAAATCTGAAATTCTGCACAACACGCCTGAACCTGACTTCTCCCTATGTGTAGTTACAGCGTTCTCTAGGACCTGTCACCTGCAGCATGCCCATAGAGAAAAATCTGACTGAATATTCTCACTTTACGTGCTCACCAATTGGCGTACGATCCTAAAATTCTGTGCGGGCCACCTGAGTGCCCCCATACAGGTTTGTCCGTTTTTCACCAGCCTGTATCCACCCTCAAGGGCTGTTGTGACTGAGGCCCTAATCTGGGAGCACAGTTTGTTCATCTGTGTGCACGGATTACTGGTCTTAGTTGAACTGGCGATCCCAGACGCCCAATTGTTCCCGGTGGGTGCGCCCTCCTCATATCATCATCATCGGATGATCTGACGAGTGGTCTGGCGGTCCAAATGCGTCCCCCCGCTCATACAGGCCCAATGGTTCCTTTAGCGTGCACCATGCTCCCAGGGCGCGCAGGTCCAAGCGCCTCTGGGGCGTGTTGCCCCCCTGGCCGGGTGGGAACCTTTTCCCAGAGTCTGAAACTTCCTTGAGCGAACGCCTCTGTTCTACTATTCTCTGCTCCTATATAGTCTCTCAATCAAGAGCAGGTGCATCCAATTAAGGGGCGTGTCCACATGCAGCATGCAAAGGGGTTGTGAATCACAGCAAACTTGCAAAAACCACCCAATCCTGCAGTCAATCTCTGTCCCACCTGCTCTCAGAAAGGTGGAAGCTGCAGACAGCAGGAGTCCCTGTGTTCACATTTGCTGTTATGGATTGTTTTCATGAAATGCCCCCCCTTAGATGACAATGTTTCTTCGTCTGGTGGTTTTTCCTTTTCCTAACAGGAATACTCTTCTTCTGACTAGCTGTACTTAACCAACGCTTTACCAGCCAAGTCACCAAAAATCTATTTTCAGCCAACATCTCCTGCACACACATTTCTTTTTCTTTAACATTTTCCTGGGAATGATGTGAGGTGTGAGGGCAAGACTGAATGCCCTCACTGGGAGTGGTTGCCCCGGGGCAAACGGTGCTAAACCCAAAAGGCGGGCTTCGCAAACAGTCATGGAGACAAACGCCTGCGAGTGAAGAATGCTGATTTCCATTTATATGATTGCATTAACTCGTCTATCTGCTTCTGAGAACTATGAGCCCGGCTGCAGCGAAGCGGCCAAGATGCATTTTTCATTATTTTTTTTTTTTAAACTGATTAGGCAAGAAAAGATCATCCAACCGGCGTGCAGCCAAACCTTCATCTACTGTCTCCTCTGCTGCAGGCAGGGAATAATCCATTATTAATCTCCTCTTGACACTCAGTCTGTTGTTGTCATAAATAGTTTAGAGGGCCTCGTGACTCACTCCAATGAATCGATGTTCAGACTTTGCTCATTCATATTAATTAAGTCTTTTTAATATTGAGTGTTTTCCAGTTTGACACGTTGTAAATTCATTTCCAGTGTTTTTAAAAACAGCTGTGTTTGGAAGGTTTTCTGCATCATTTTGACTATTTTATGGCACACTTAAGCGGGCCAACAGTTGCTTCATGTTTCGTTCATGACCTTTTTCTGAATCTTCTTATTTTTTTAAGATTATTTTTGCTCCAGCCACCTGCAAGAAGGAGCAAATTGCAGATTTCATAACACAACCTGTGCTGTCCTCTCTGCACTCACAGAGGTGGATGGACTCTAGGATAATATCTTCAGGCTCTAAAAGGGAATCCTTTTATTGCTTTTTTTCACCACACCTTCTCATTATTGCTTAAATATTTATCTTTTATAAAGTGAAACCCACCGATGCACCGTGAAAAGCCCTATGTCTGTTTTATTCTCAGAATAGGCAATAGCCTAAATTTAAACAAACATACCCAAACTAAATGTTCATTTTGGAATCAAAAACGGTCTGTATAATTTCTAGGAAAAAGTATTCATGTTTAAAAGTTGGAGAACGTTTCCACTCAAAAAAAAAATGTTCAAATTTCTTTAAAGATGTACCATAGGGGCTGCACCTCATTCAGTTCATCAAACCTCTGCGTCTATGAACAGTATGCAGCTTTAGGCTCATCAGAGGGCTTTCATAGGAAAGATGCATGTTTTATTAGTCAGTCGTGCCTAAGCTATAAACACTGGAGTTTCTTCAAATGTCAGGTTTTTCATTAGTGTGTGATCAAGATGACTGCAGAATGCTGCCTTGCTCAAAGTTCATTTGCAGTGACTCTTTGTCATGGTGTGTAATGATGGCTGCAGACCAGGACCGTGCCACAGTTCGACTCACGTTTTCTTTTTATAATCTGATTCTGGAGGAAGTTTAATTTTGAAAAAACTACTGGGTTCTTTCCTATGGAGTCCTATACTGTTCATAATTAAATAAATAAATATTTGATTAAATAAATAAATGTGACCTCATGCAAATACACAACCAACCAATAAATCTCTCATAAATATAGAAAAAGATCATGAAAAGGTGAAAAACCTGCACACTGATTTTAAATTAGCCATTATATTATTCAATATATTTCATTTTGCTTTAAAAACATGTTTATTATTTTAAAACAGCATTTTAAAACATTCACTTTTAATCATGTGGAATATTATTATAATTCTACTTCTTTTTTCAGAACCTTAGATTTCAAAATCAATATTTTCCAAAGTAGCTTTTTTTATTTCATGTTGCTGTTTTTCACAATGGCGTATTTATTTCATGAAGAGCTTTTTCAGCAGAATGGGTCTATCTGTCAATCAGTGAAAGTGGGCGGGATCTAAACGCTCATTGGCTGATCCATGGAAATCGACTCTTATTCCTCGATTCCCGCTCTGACTGCGGTGTTCCAGTCAGAGAGATGACATATTTCAGCGATATCCGCGCGGCTTTGCTGACATTAGAGATCAAATAGAGACAAACAATCTGTCTACTGCAGAAGATGCAAACATCTACGACTCTATTTTTGTAGTTTGAGGGTTTGTGTGGACCAAAGGAGCTCCTGTCGTCCACGTCTCGAATTCCACGTGAAACACTCCTGACTTACGCAATTCACTCAGCTCTCGTTTGCTCTGCAGCTAACAGCTCTGCTGTCTGAGCTCACAGATCCAGTCTGACGTCATCGTGCCTTATGTCGGCTCGCAGGAGGCGAGCTGGCGAACTGACAGAGAGTCGGACCAGACAGCAGTGGATAGGGGAACAAGCCTGCTCGGGCCTCCTGAACCTTATGATATTTTTTCTATTTTCATTGAGACAATGATTATAAATCAGGTACTCTGTTTTTTTTTCCCCTCTTGGGGAAAATGTTGAACCTTTCCTGCGAAAGTTTCTCTTTCTGGTTGTAAAATGCAGCAGAGATCCGGGGTTTGATTTGGGATCACTTCCCCGTTCAGACCTCTCAGAGCTGGTTATTAATAGAATCAGTCTCTATACTTTGGATATACTATTTTATTATTACTTTTCCGGCAAACTGAACAACAGACCCTTAACTTAACTTGCGCTCACACACACACACACACACACAGACTTTTTGCGCTGGGCGCTCTGATTTATACGTAACAGACATAGTTTGACTGCAGGAGCTGAAGACTCTCTGGGATGATCTCATGAACTCAAACATGGAAACATTGTTGTGGAACTATTCCAAGTAAATAAACCTGATCTCTTAACATTCTCCGTGTGCATTGTGCATCCATTCATTTTAAGTGAGATAAACACAGGCAATCGCTCCAAGTGGCTATCAGGCTAAAGTATTAGCTAACAGAAGTTTTGTGAAAGTCCAACAGCCACTCAGCCTAACTTAGGCCACTACTAAATGTTAATGTGATGATGAAAATTGCAGAACCGACCACAAAATCACCCGAATTATGCACACTCGCCCAAAGACACTTTTATCCGCAAATTTAGAACCAAAACTGCCCAATTTCTGGTAACACTGTGGATGTGTTTAGGTGCATACTCCCCCTAGTGTTGAGGAGTGGGGATTGCGCCGTCACGTTCACTGAAGCATCTTCGATCGATGTAGTCGGGGTGCTGCTGCTTATGTCTGAGAAAAGGAATAGCCAATCACAAAAGTGTCTCCGCCTTGTCTGGTTTGATTGACAGATAGACCCATTCTGCTGAAAAAGCTCATTATCAAATGAATACGCCATTATGAAAGCAACATGAAATAAAAACAAAGCTACTTGGGAAATATTGATTTTGAAATCCTAGGTTCTGAAAAAAGAAGTAGAATTATAATAATATTCAACATGAATAAAATGAATATTTTAAAATGCTTTTTTAAAATAATGAAAAGGTTTTTAAAGCAAAATGAAATATATTGAATAATATAATGGCTAATTTAAAATCAGTGTGCAGGTTTTTCGCCATTTCATGGTCTTTTTATATATTTATGAGAGATTTATTGGTTGAGTGTGTATTTGCATGAGGTCACATTTATTTATTTAATCAAATATTTATTTATTTAATTATGAA